>OY856410.1:1417378868-1417426368 GCA_963693085.1 Alisma plantago-aquatica | reverse complement strand
GATTAAGAAGGTGATGGCTATGCTAGGGTTGCGGGATGCTAACAGACTGATGAGGAGAGGGGACGTTGGCAGCAGGGTGTGGCCTTAGTTATGAATTATGACAATCCTATTTTTTGGTTGGCAGGGCCTGGTCACAGTACCACAAAGGGAGAAACACATCCCCAACATTTTTTGGTAACCTAATGAAACAAGGAGACAAGTCTCTTCTCATTTATTAATACACTTGAGTACATTAAATTTTTAATAGCTCTTCTCTTTTGCTTTATCTTTAAACCTCATAACTCCCAAGGTAGAAATTAGATTATTTTGAGGATTTGGCTTTTTGTTCAACTTCGAGTAAAACAATTTCCAAGAACATAACACCTATATTTGTATTTGTAGCATTGGTTATTAGGATTATCATCCTATTGATAGTATAGCTTTTTGTGTAGTTAATATTTTTCATGATTCCAAGTCATTGGTATGAAAGTCAAGAGTATTCCAAAAATGTGAGGATAAATCAAGATATCTAGGAATTAAAATTTTAAACGACATGGAAGACAAAATGAGGAACTATTTTTTATCAAGGAAACTTGATAATTTGATCAAAATAATGTTTGGGACTAAGAATGAAAGATGATTGGGTGAATGGGCTCAACTTCAAGAGTAATTATGATTTATAGTTCAAAATAGATTTAGTTTACGAATTTCAACATGTTACAACTCTCCACCCTTAAGGAGGATTTCGTCCCTAAAATCATCTTAGTCAGGTGCTATTCTCCACCCCTTAAATGGATTCAACTAGAAATCTAAACAGGTCAACTACAATGTAGTATCCTTTGCTCTCTTAACCCATACCCTACACCTAATTCTAGGTTTTAAGGATTTCATGTGACTCTCCTCTAGGGTTTCCTAATACCTCCTTGATTTTGGCTGAGCTTAAGAAATTATCGACAAAATTCCATAAAATCATTTGTTTGTACATATAGTATCATAAAGAAAACAACTACTTCAAGGAAAAACTTTTTGATACAAATTTGAAAAATGGCCAAACGTGATAACTAAGTCACAATCACTTTATGTCTATATTCTAATTACTACTATTCCATCATCCCAACTACTTGACACATTTTGGGAACTAAGATTTCTATGAGACATAAAAGTCATCAAAGCACCGAGTGATGCCTAGTCCATATAATTCTTCTAGGGTCATGTACACATTCCTAGTTAGAATTCTAATTATAAACATAAAAATGTTGTGTTATCACGCAAAATTATAAACTATAGTTACCTTTGACAAACTTAGAATTTTAACAAATGTTATTCAATATTGTATTTAGTAATCCTTGTGATGTTTTATTGGGTCAAAACTTTAGAAATATTTCATTTTTATTTCTTCATTTTCAGTGGGTATGGTTTTTACATCAACTTAATGCTTATTTCAAGATTAATTATCTAAAGTTTATATATATATATATATATATATATATATATTTGAAAATTATGAGTTTAAAAATATAGACGTCCTAATATTCATCTTATTTAACCATCTTATCATGGATTGGGATGCAATTCTAAATCTTAGCTTTATTTTGTAAATATTATTATTACTTGTGTAAAAGGAGAACCTAATACTTAACTCTCAATTCATCATATATATTTTCTAGGGCTTTTATTTCAAAGTTATTGTGAGACATTTATTTAACAAGTTTTGCTTAGTAGGGTTTTTCATAGATGTCCTAATGTATCATCATTTATTTCCCTTCTATTGAAGTTGTTTAACCCTACACACTTTCAAATTAGTGACTAAATTCAAGATTAGGGTTTTCCCAAGTAGTATACATCGCTTGGACCAGGTTGGTATATAAAGTGAGGAAACCTAACCACCACCTAAGAGGATCCAGAGTAATTATGCCAGAACCTTCACTAGACATCCTTCCTTAGACACCTCATCTTATTCCACTGACATAGTGATGGATTATTCTAAATTAACAAATTTTAGAGTAAATTACTTATAACTCTTACATGTATTTTAAGATCCCAAAAGGAAGTTATCAATTATATGGAATCTACCATTCTAGGGTTTACTGTATTTCTTATATTTTTGCAAGTGTACCTAATTGAAGAGGAACTCTATGGTACTTATTTCCTTTGTATACATATAGTGGTGATTTAATTTTCTAGGGGACTCACTACAAATCTACATACATGTATTTTAAATATTACTTCCACAATACTATGCCCATGTAAATATATGATTAGGGGAGTTCATAAAAAAACTAATAAATGAGCTAGGTATGAACTTATAGATTAAGGTAAGCTAGGTATGAACTTATAGATTAAGGTACATATCCCACATCCTAGACTCATAGTGTTTCCTTCTTGTAGTCTAGGTATCCCCTTAAAATTAAGCCAAAGATAATAGGGTTTGTTATAAACTATTTGCCTATGTTCTAGGTGTACTGATGTTTAACCCTAATTTCCATGAGTTTTGCGTGAGAGCTAACTATTTTTAGGATTTGATACCTTGTTGTAAAGACTTGATCTTTACGATCAAATATTTACAAATTTTTCATCAGAAAATATAAGCAAACTTTTCATTCAAACAATTTTCTCAAAGTACATGATGCTTCTTATGATACATATACAATGAATACTAAACTTCAACAAATCCAATATTCATATTCTAATAGAGGGCTATCTCATATAGTCTCTTCTAGGTTTTCTCTAATCATCTATCCATGAGATCCTAGAGGGAACAAAAACCACACATGAACCCCAATAAGGGAAACATGGGTTAGCAAAGCTGGTATCGGACTGATATTTGGAAAGTAAGACAATATGAACCTATATATGAATCATTTTTATGATAATATACAAGGGAATAACACATATAGGTAAGTATAAAAAGGTAAAAATGAGTTTTCAAATTTAGAAATATTCAATATCCAATTTCTGAAATTAGTAATTCAATTTTTCAATAGATAGCACATATCAATGTCTATGTTGTTGGGGAAGCCATATGTTCTCTTCATGAGAATGACAACATAGAGGGACCTCATGTCCTTCTCTGTACGTAGATTCATGGAAGTGTTATTCCACTAAAATAATGGGCACTAGCCTACCCTTTCTTGATGTTTAAACAATGTGCTACTATATTCTGGGAATAAATGTTGGTGGCCTTTCAAGGAGAAAAGTTAAGGTACAACCTATGTAATAATGTGTGCAATAAATAAGGAAAATAAATTTCCAAACAAACATAGAAATTTTATACCTTTGAATAAAATCATTTCAAATCCATACGTTCTAGGTATAAACTCCATAGATCAATCAAGAGGAAGGTCTATTAGTGTAGAATGATATTGGTTACCATTATCTTGAAACCAATTGGTCTTCAATATTTATTCATGACTAGGGTTTTCTATTTTTATTTTTTAATATGTAATACTAGTATATTATCCCCCGTTTAGAATTTTGGATCCTTTTATATCTAAGATTCATTATAAGTCAAAATATGTATTTGTTACATATGAGTGTGGGTATTATTAATATGCATTACTCAAGTTTCGGTTTTGTAATTTCATTCTCATTATTATATGATATAACTTAATGTGGTCAACTAGGGTCCAAGATATGGTTGCATAAGATGTTATTCATTAAAAATACCCCTATTCAAGAAATCTAGGTTTTAAATTCCTTCAATCATTCATATATGACAAAAGGTCACCACTTACTATACTACTATTAGATTCCCATGACCTATATGAATGCAAATAAGTGTCTTCTATGATCTTTAATGGGAGATGATCATATAATGTCATTCATTTATACAAGGAACCTTCTTATACATATTCCCTTTTTGTGGTATGTTTTATTCAAAATATGTCACATATACATAGACATATCCAATACATTCATATTGAAACCTAATAATCATTATATGTATTGTTCATGCATGATAAGAATGCCACCGGTATATGTTCCAAGTTACTCATATATATATATATATATATATATATATATATATATATATATATATATATTACAAATAGGGATTTAAACTGTCTTTTTATGTGTATACACAAATTAGATAGGGTTAGCCAATCATATACCCTATATTATTTATATAAGTCGGCTATAAGTCCATTATCCAAATTATTACTTAACCATATGCTTACTATATCAATAAAAGGTTATAGTTCTACAAGTTTCACAAAATACTATTTCATACATATGCATATCATTATATAAATGGTATAGCTAATAATCAATGAGGTCCATGTACCGATTGTGTTAAACTAATTCACTATTATCTTGTATTATATACTACTAGATGGATTTTTTGGTGAATGAAAATTTAATCAAAGAGGATATCGACCCAGACTTGTAGATGAACTTCATAAATGTATTTCATATTAGTCCAGTGTTAAGTCCCCACTTCACATGCCACTACAGATGAATCACATGCAGACAACACTGTAATCCCCATTGAAAAGATGACTAACATAATTGGATAGAAGTCTCTTTGTGTTCTTTGAGCTCTTCCAAGCCGTTGTGCATGTATTTGAGGTGGTGATAGTCTCATTCATTTACTTCCTATGATGAAGATGAACCATTTCTCATGGGGTCAAAGACAATTGTGGTAGATCTAGAATATAGACCTACAACATTGGTTGCAGTTCTGGGTATTCATGTTTCTGGGAATCAATAGGTTTGTCTCTTGTTCATGGTCACATAGATTCAAGTTGTCACATCTTATGATGGTGAGATCATGTTATGGTTTGATGATCTCTAGGAGGCTACCTAGGTCTGTGGTTGTTGGGAGATATCGAAGAGGGATTTTGATTGCCAATGATCTGTTAGGTAGTGGGGTTGAGGGGGTTTATCAAAGCATATCAGGGGAGGAATAATTTTTAGCTCTGATCGATATGATCAGGTGTTTGTGATCTTCAGACTTATTGCCACTAACAAGACAAGAGAACGTTTTAGGGTTGTGGTTATCTGGGTATGGTTATGGTCTAAAGCTTTTATGGTGGTAGGATCATAGTTGGCACTACCTAGAGCGGCCGACTGCATGGTGTAGTGCAGTGAGCGGCTACTAATCAGAATGAAGATGGAGATGGTAAGGTTCTAGCGAGGTGTTGAGAAAGTTTGCAGGGGTGATGATGATGACATGTAGAGGAGGATATAAGGGAGTTCTTTGTTGAGTCTATAGATTATTACTTAGCTTATCAAGATTTGTATGATCACAACCTCATTAGGGTCCAGAGGTCCACTGAGTTGTAGGCCATTGTGTGTGCCTTGCCCTTTTGATGACAGGTTGATGAAGGCTTAAGTAGTTGATAGCTTTACTAGGGTTTCAGGGTGTTTGGAAACTGATGAGGGGAGGGGCCACCGATAGCAGGGTATGTCCCTAGTCATGAATAATGACAATGCTATTTTCTTATTGTCAGGGCCTGGTCGCGGTGCCACAAAGGGAGAAACACATCCCCAACATTTTTCGGTAACCTAATGAAACAATGATCTGGGTCTCTCCCCATTCACTAATACATTTAAATATATTAAATTTTGTATAACTCTTTTCTTTTTCTTTATCTTCAAACCTCATAACTCCAAATCTAGAAATATGATTGTGTTAAGGATTTGGCTATTTGTTCAACTTCTAGTAAAATAATTTCCAAGAACATAAACACATGTATTTGTATTTATAGCATTGGTTATTAGGATTCTAATTAATGATATACCTTTTGTATAGTTAATATTTTCCATGATTCCTAGTCATTGATATGAAAATCGAGAGTATTTCAATAATGTGAGGCTAAATCAAGATGTATAGGAATTATAATTTTAAATTGACATGGAAGACAAAATGAGGAACTATTTTCTATCAAGGAAACATGAAAATTTGATCAAAATAACGATTAGGACTAAGAATGAAGGACCATTGGGTAGATGGGCTCAAGTTCAAGAGAAATGATGATTCATAGTTCAAGATATATTTAGTATATGAAATCTTCTATGTTACATATGCATATTGGTCCTAGAATTTCAAGAGTTGATAGAGAAAATGTTACAAGAAGATCATGGGTCCAAGCACTATGTTCAACCAAAATCATCTAAAATGTACGAAGATATGAAGAGACACTTATAGTGGATGAAAATGAAAATTAATATGGCTACTTTTATCTCAAAATAAATGACCTTTTAGAAAATCAAGGATAAAAATTAAAGTCTAGGAGGACTTCTTCAATTGTTACCCATTCCCGAATAGAAATGGAAGATCATCACCATGGATATTGTGGTTGGTGAACCCATGACTAGGAAATAAAGTGATTCAATATGAGTTCTAGTCGACCACTTGACTAAACCAGTAAATTTTATTTTGATAAAGACAGCAAAAAAGTTTTAAATATTACAATATTATATATTTGGGAAGTAGTTTGGTTGTAGGGGATTATAGTAAGTGTTGTATTATATTGATATGCAAAGTTTACTTCTCATTGATAGAAGTAAGTGCCACAAGAGATGGGAAATTGGCTACATTTAGTACATCATATCATCCACAAACTCATGGTTTGTCTATGAGAAGCATTAATGTGTTAGAGGACTTGTTGAGATCATATATCCTAGACTAGGGTAGTTTGTGGGATCACTACGTACCCTTGGTGGAATTCTCCTACAACAACATCTATCATTCATATATTGGCATGCCTCCATATGAAGCCTTATATTGAAGGCCATGCAAATCTCTACTCTACTCAGATGAATTAGGTGAAATATAGACTTTGAAATCCAAGGAGTTGTAGCTTTATTATTATAATGTCAACCTAATGTGCAAAATTTAAAGAGGTCACACAACCTTTGAAAGTCATATGTGGGTGCACACATGACATATGTACTATTTTTCATAGGTGATCAAGTGTTTCCTAATATTAGGGCAATTCTAGATATCAAGAAGAACAAAGGGAAACTTAGCCCCACATATAATGGTCCATTGTAGATCTTGGATTGCATCTGGGAGTTTACATAGAAATTGGATCTACCTCCACAATAAATATGATGTACAATGCTTTCCTTGTATTAAATATGAAGAGGCATGTCAAGGACCCTAGTAATGTCCTCAATCATGAGTTAATTGAATTGAAGGACACCCTTATATACTAGGAACTCCTAGTCAAGACACTTGACAGCCAAACCAATGAACTTTGGGTTAAAAAGATCGATATGGTGAAGGTTTAGTGGAAGCACCATGATAATGATGATGCCGCATGGGGGCTCAAGTCAGATAAAAAGGAAGATGTGCTAAAATTTAAAAGGAAAGCTGAATTTTGGGGACAAGATTATTTTTAAGGAGGGAATGATGTGATCAAGTGACTTTTACCTACTCAATTACTATTTTCCCTTCATATTTCATGTTGTTTACTTCATTTCATAATTTTGATCATCATTAATCAATTTTGGCACTCAAAAAAATTTGAAGTTTGATTTAAATAATATGCACCAACATGAAAACATACTTTATTAAAGCTATTACCCAATTTGATTAACTGGAGATCTAAAAACATAATTTTGATATTTTTTTTTGATATGATCTTGATATTTGTAAGCACCTATGGATTACATCTCAATTGGACACTCCTACAATTTTCTATGATCTTCCAAAGTCTAATTGAAGAAAAACCATTTAAAATCGAATTTTTACTCAACATTTCCTTGTCACCTAGTCTAGAAGTTAGCGAGGGGATAATTTCCAGCCCTCAGGATCATGTCTCAAATATCAATGGCCTAATTGACCGAACGAGTCATCATCATCAACCTCCCACTCATATTGGTAGGTGATGACAAGCCTGACCATTGTGTAGCCCTAGATCCAAACCTCATCATAGCCTGATTTCCCTCTTGATATCTCTCTCTCTTGTCATTTCAAGTCACACTGAACCTAATTTGACCAAGTTTGGGGCTTTGTTGAGTGGTGTCAACAAATCCCCTACCCCTTTTTTTCACTCCTATGATGAGGGTTACCAGATAACCTAATTACCTCCTAATCCCACATATCATACCTTTGCTAATCTTACTGCTACCTCCCCTTACAAAACCTAATATCCTTGTGATGTAATTATCTGTAAAGCACCTCTAATCTTCTCATTCCTTTCTACTAGACCATCGTGGCCACAACTTTTAGGCGTTTTTTCTACTCATCTCCTCGGGCCAATTGAAGATCATCCCTTCTCTGTGAGCCCTCTCCCATCTTTCCCAAAACTCTCTCGATTGTTGAATTTTAGTATTGCTTCCTCTCTTGTCCTTACCACCAAACTGCTCTATTATGTCTATCATCATGTCTTGCATAAGGAATGCAAAGAAATGAAGGCCCTCAAGTCATATAATGGTGGTCAAACTTGATCGAGGACTGCATTGATGACCCACCAGCATTGTTGACCACCCTCTCCCCTGTGGGATTAGTGAGTGGAGGACACACTCCATAATCATAATTTGTTTCCATGATAGACCAACCTTGATCCCATGATCCATGGTTGATAGTCAAAGCCCTCGTAGGGGTCAGTGAGTGGAATGGATCCTTATTGACTGTATGATCCTCCTTGGCACACTGTGAGCTCACCATGCATGGCCATCCTTTTTCTAAAAAAAGGTATTATCATCCACTATCAAAAAATACCCCCATCTTGATTAAAACTGTAGAAATTAATCCTACTCAACAATAGCAAAATTATAGTTAATTTTCAATAGAAAAATTTAAAGAACCCAATAAAAATGTTCAAAAGACCTAAGTCGTATCCCTATTTCACTTTTATCTTATATAACATGTATTTTGAATATTTAAAATAAGTAATTTAAAATTTCTTGAAACCTTTATCTCTCTTACCTAAACTAAAATATGTCAAAGATTGGAATATTCATGGAACCCAAACCCTTGACCTTGATTTGATGACTTGACCTTGATTTGATGGCTTGACCTTGATCTTATTTTTGGCTATACTATATTTCCAATTATTTTTTTGCCTATTCTAAAAGTTTATCCATGCTTTTACATTGATGACTTCTTGCACTTGATGGTTTTGGTAATGGCAGAAATTAAAAAAATGTATATATTCATCTATTGCTATATCATCCATATAGAACACCACACTGCCCCAAAACTCCATGTGTAATATCAATATAACTGGGTCGTAGTAGTTATCTATGGATATTTTTTTATTGTTATTTGTTTCTAAGTTGCCTTCGCATCCTTTTGTGAAATATTGTGGTTAAATTCAATAAAAAAGCAATATTTGTTTATTTTATTACATTTGTTGTGTGTATTTGATGGGCCTCTTGGAATGGACACACAAATAACTTTAATGCTATCCACCTAGGGAATGGGGTTGAGATTGGTTTAATAATGGATCTGTGATAGAAAGTCTCTTCTCTGTCCTGACGTCTCAATGTACAATTCTTAAGGTAAAACATTAAACCTCAAGAATATCCAAACTAACAATACTAGTATGCAATGTTAGAACTGGAAAATCTAAGGATGGATGCCTATGAAAATGCCAAAATATACAGGGAGCAAACAAAGAGTCAGCATGCATAGAGGATCAGATCAATCGACTTGACAAAAGGTGATCAAGTACAATTATTCAATTCAAGACTAAAGTTGTTCCCAAGTAGACTACCTTCCATGTGGTCTTGATTCTTCTTAGTTGACAAAGTCTTCCCTCATGGAGTGGTAGAATTTCAAGGAGAAAAATCCACCTTCAAAACCAATGGGAAAAGGCTCCAGTTGTATACCCCATGAGATCACATTGGCAAGGGAGTCATATACTCCCTCTTTGAAGTGAGTTAAAGATGTTGAACAGTTTAACTCTAGACCATATATTTATTGTTTTGTGGAGATGTCCCCATAATTTAGTTTATTTTTATTCATGTCATTTCTTTTAAAGTTCTTGTACTTAAATAAACCTTATTGTGGTGGATATCATGACTTGAGGCCTCTAAGAATCATATTTGATATTTATTGCAGGTGCATTCTACCAACTTCAAAGAATTGTTGAAAATCAAAATGTTGCTAAAGAAAAATAATTGCGTGTCTGATTTTCCTACGTGTCATGTAGGATTGAACTCCATCAAGTAAAATCCAAGCTACACAGCATGTGATTTTCCTATACGGAGTGTACAATCAAGCTATATCAAAAGACAGTGATATAACATAGTGGTGTGTAGTTGATCTACATGGTGTGTTACTTGAGATAAAAAATGTGGCATACTTGGGAGGTTAAGGCATGCTCTTTAGGGAACATTCTATGTTAGAGGCCACCAAATAGGGTCTTCACCCTTTTGGGGCTCACTTACGTAGCCCCCTTCTATGATATATGGTGTACCCCTCTCATAGCACTGCTACTTCCACTTAGTGACACACTAGATGCTTCTTCTCACTTTTTGGGTTCCATTGACTCCAAGCCTAGTGGTTGTTGCTTTAATCTTATCCATGGCATCACTACTCTACTCCTCTTTATGCTATCGCCACTCTACTCTTCTCCATGCTACCTCTACTTTGATCTTCTCCATGATGTGGTCAGTTCTTTTCATCAATGTGATATCGTCCATGTTATGCTCTCACAGATCCACTCCATGTTGCTCCAGGATCTAGATTTCTCATCATTGTCCCTTGTTCGCCATGGTTCTGCACAAACAACTTGTTAAATGCGTGTGCGCCAAGATTTCCTCTACTACATCATACGAATTCACCTCCTCCTCACACTCCACTCTTAAATAGGAGGAGTATGTCATCTACCCGTGGTTGGTAACCAGTCGGGTGCTCATGACTAGGTTCACCTGCCTAACACCATGGAATTTCTTGGCTATCACAAAGAAGGGAATAATCTCCTTTGCCACCTGGGAACACATGATTGTTACCTAATATTTGTCCCCACCTACCCTATCCTGGCATATGAGTTCTTCATCACACTCAGGACTGAATATGAACCCAGGAACATTGTCAAGCCATTTGGGATCATTCATTTTGACTTCCAAACCTTATTGGCTAACTTTTGGTTGATTTTGTAAATCCTATGGATTCACCTATGACAAAAACATTGTCTTTTCATATACATTCGAGCCAAGTATATTTTAGAACAAAATCATTGATAAAGATGTCTATAGAGCACCATCTGATAGGGTTTCTCATATGCAAAACCCTATTTTGTGCTACATTCACAAGATTTTGAGCACTAGGTTGTTTTCTAGAAGCAAAAAAAAAAACATGGAGTGGTACGCAAGCTTGACTTAATATTCCTATGGGCAGTGCTTCATAATTACAAGGTCAATGTTGAATATTTTGTACTTCAACAATTCTTTTAGATTCAAAAATACAACAATCATTTATTCAACTCAAAAATAAAGTGCAATGAGTAACGGGACCACCCATCTTATAAGCCCAAGGACCACCCTAGAACTATTTTACTAATTTGTTGAAGGACCTAGCATAGACATTTTGTTTTGCTAAAAGAATTGCATGTGTTGTAGAGAGAAAAATATGAAACAAAGAAAAACAATAAAAAAGAAAAGAAGAGATAGAGTAGACTTTATATAAATTGAATCATATCCCTTGAAAAGAATTAAAAAGTCTACAACTAGTTGATCATCATAAACACCTTCATCAACAATCACGTCATTGAGATAAGGAATTGCATTGCATACATAATTGAACCTTCTTTTTTAGGAATTAGGTTGCATTTCATTCCATATCTCAGTTAGATGCATCATCTATTTTATTGCATTGTGATTTGACTTAAATTGTGACTCTTGTTTCAAGCCACCCATTATGTCCATACGTTTCTCTTTTCAACAGATTGTTACTATGAGTTTATGTCATACATTATGATTTGGGTGCTATGTATATTTTCTCTAGAGCAATGTATATCGGAAGATTGTGTGATACACTCGACACTATTCTCACTTGCCATGATATTTTGTCTGCTCCAAGAAATTTACATAGTTCATTGATCTTGTTGGCAACATTTATGATCTTATTATGTTTGATCACTTTTACAGTTTGCATGTTGCATTGTTGAGAGGATCATTTGGGACCGAATGGTGGAGGATCATCATGAGAGTTGTAGATTATCTGATCTGTCTTCTTGTTGGCTTCTTAACAAAATCTAAGAGTGGTGTTTCTCAAGGACACACAATAGTTCAAGATTAGGTGGTTTGATGCACATATGATTATAGCTATTTTGTGTGCTAAGTAGGGTTATTTTATGACTTGTTTGAATAGAAATTCATGTTTATTCATTCATATTTCACCAAACTTTGGCATATAATAATCTGTGCATTAGTATTGCTATTTTTTCATAAAATTATGCATATTTTAGCATTTTATCATTGGTCTTAATATGTTGCTTGTTTTATTGTAGACGCTTTGGGTTTTATTGGATAGAGTTGATAGATCCAACATCCCAGTCAGTTCCACTAAATTAATTGATCAATAATTGCACAGAAATGATACTCTTCATTCCAACAGAGTTAGTGCACTATGAATTGGGTCAATGGTACCATCCCAGTGCCCAAAATCAAATAGTAAAGTTTATGATCCAATTTAATATCACTAACTTGCAATTAGATGCCACCGACAATGCGAGTACATACGTGGTTGGATTTGAACACAAATGATCCAACATATCACATTTATTGTGGTTTTTGAGACCGTGTAAGACCTCAGACATGACCAACCAACCACTAAACCATCATTGGCCACTGAATAACCTTAAAAAGAAGAGAAGGTTAAAAGAAAGTAGAAAAAACACTTTTTTTGTTTGATCCAAGATATGATTATTTATGCTATGAAAAAGAAATTTAAAATCAAATTAAAGATGAAGATTACAATGAGAGTAGAAGGCAGAAATGCAATAAGTTATGCCTCCAGTGCTTTTTGGATGGCAAAACCAATTCTAAAAATCACTACATCCATAGATTTTGGGGCCATAACATTACTATGCATAATTTTTTGGGCCCTCTTCAGCTCACAAATTTATGGTTACAATGCATAATCAAAGATGTGATTTGATGACAAACATGATAATAGATTGCTCATGAATTTGATGGAAGGCTTCATTATTGGTTACCAAATGGTTCTATATCATTCTTTGTGATTTTCCTCTACTTCAAAATTCTAATACAATACCATATCGAGCATGGTAATCCCCTTAATTTGTAGGACTCAAGAGTAGCTAGTGTGATTTTTATCTTGATGATTACCTTTCATTAACTAAAAATTATAGTTCATAAATTATTAGAGATTTAGACATATGGTTATTATCTATGCTTGATCGACATAGGTAATATGCCATTCAAATAATTGCTTCAAAATGGGGATTTATTGTTGGATGAATAGTCATAAACACGATTAATAGAAAATAATTGAGAGATCAAACTAAAATAATTCTATTACTATGAAAGTAGGTTTTTAACTAAATTGATTGTGGTATTAGGCTTCAAGAAAAGGTGATATTCAATTTAGACCCCTATTTAAAAGCAATGATACTGATTGGATATAAATAAAGTATAAATAGCACTGTGGTGGAATAAAAAACATGGAGATTTCAATTGTTTTGATCTGAACCAACCTTTCAATTTCATTATTAGTCTAATCATTAGTTCATAACTTAAATCAATCAAAATTTTCTTAGTCTAGATTATCAAAAACACTTTGTAGTAGTTTTTACTATTCACACTTCCTTGATTTTTGACACTTGAAACCTATTAGTTACATTATTTATTCAACCTTACACTTGCATATTACACACAAAGTTAAGCATGTCAAAGGGAACCAATCCTTCTTTTACTGTGATAAAAATAATTAGTGCTTTGCAAAGCGATGGACTAGGATGGGTAAAACACTTCTCTAGGAAATAATGCAATTATATTTCTAGTTCATTCAACTTGGCATAAACCATCCAATAAGGTTCTTGAGATATAGTATCAATACTTGATGCTAATTCGATTGAGAATTCCATAATATGATTAGGTGGTATACTAGGAAAAACCTCGGGAAAGACTCTCATATATTCATGCACTATAACAATATTTTCTAGGAAACTCGTATCAAGATTGATTGTAGTTATGGTTGTCTGGTATACTTTAAACCCTTTGGATATCATTGATTGTGTTTAATTGAGGAAATCAACATATTTTGAGTTTGATATTTTATTAAAGAAAAAAAAGTAAGAATATTGGGCATAGAAATTATAATATTCTTGGCATAAAAATCAATTATAGTATGGTTTTTATACAACCAATCTATCATGAGAATGAGGTCAAAGTCTTCCATATGTAGGAGAATATATCCAAACTCTTGTTGACAAACAATACAAGAAATAGGGAATTGTTTGAAAATATAATAGTAGGTTTGTATTCCCTCACTGGGGGTAGTTACATCAAGTATATATCATAAGTTTTGTATCTTCAAGTTAATCATAGATTATATACCCTTAGATAGGAAGGTTTGTGTTAATTAGAGTAGAAAAGAGTGACTATAGAATGATTGTAGATACACGTCATACATATATACATGTGTATCAGGAATAAGGTGTTTGCACAAATCTAATTATGATACATGCATTATGGTAATAATCTTAAATTGAAATATACACTCCATCAACTTTCTATCATAGATATTTGACTCTTCTCATTCATTACAAAGACACACACTATCCTGTGGCCATTATATTTGGCCCAATTTTGAAGCATGAAGGGATAAATTACCCTTGAAGTGTATCTCCTTACATAAATAACAAACTGAGATAGGTTGCTTGCATTACTATCCATGGTGGAGGTTACCATAACTACAACAACATAGGGTATCAAGATTCTAATATTGCCCTTTATTCAGGCTTGGATTCTAATTCTGAGTAGGGCCTCTATTATAATTTTGGTTCTAGCTTTGATTGTTGTTTAGGGAAATAGGATGTTTGGGATTTCTATGTTAACTCATATTCTTATTTTAATTATTATGGGGTATGCCTCTTTTCTCAATCTTTATAGGAACAACATCTTTTTGTACATGGTTCTTTACATGGAAAATCTTGGTCGTGGGCATCTTTAACAATAGTGTGTTTGGATGGGGAGATGAAGGCTTTTAGGGTTTTGTGGATTCCCTCACTAATATGGTCTATTATACCCTCTTTAGTTAGACATTTGGAATGATGCTCCAAGAAGCGAATGTTTTGTCTATAGTTGTCAACTAGATGAAATTCATTGGTTAAGGGTGAAATTGTTTTTTTCCTTTTCTTTCTAAGGTAGGCATGTAATGGTTTGTGAAAATGAGTTTGAAGGCTTTCTAGTTTACAATAAAGACCTATTGCAAGTGGATATCATTTGGCTACCACTATTTGGTCACACCTTTTAACCAGTAGGTGGAAACGTCACTTCTTCTTATTTAGGTCACCTTAAAACCCTAGAGGTGTTCTCCATGGGTACACTTGTCATCAAAACTATTCAAGATGGAACCAACATCCTAGCCACAAAATGGTTCTAGGTTAATTTTTAGTAGGTCATGGATGACGATTCATTTTAGGTTAGGTTTATTTAGAGGGAGTGCCCCAAGTATTAATCAAGTTGGGTAGACTACTAGTTTATGTAGGTCATCTATAATAACTTTCCTCTATTCTTCCTAATTACCATATTTATCGACTTGCTAACATAATCAACCTGATCATCATTGTCCTTCCTAATTCTCTTTCCATTAACTTTATCATTCTTGACACCCAAATTCCTACACCAGTCTTATTTTTATTGTTCTTGGGGCCATATGTAAGTTTCCTCATAGTGTAATTTGAGTCAAGAATACAAAATCATAGCATGATTACCATTTTAGTCCATTTTACAAATTCATTCTAGTTTTACTTTTCTTTCATCCTTATGATACCCATAATCAAGAGGTATCAAGTCAAGACACTTTAGTAGAGAGAGAAGATGAGAAGTTACCCTACATATTCATAGTAGTTGTCTTAGGGTAGTCCTAAAATAAGAGATGTGATGCTTGATTGACTCTTTAGGGTTAAAGGAGAACCTTTGGTCGATTTATGGATCCACTAAGGCTAGCTAGAGTAGGGTAACCTCAGCCACCATAATGAAGCAGATAATAGGTGATTATGTAAGAACCCCATTGTTCTTGATCCTAGATACCTCCGTTTCACCATAGTGGATTTAGGACTTCCTTGTTTTAAAAGATTTGAAATTTTAGTTAATTATACATAGAGGAAGTGTATTAGTCTCTAATGACGAACTGTTACATATCCACTTCTACACCAATTCCAATCTCATTGTTTGCGGAGATAGTGTTAAAGTGATTTGGTGCATCCATCCCTGAGCATCCCATCAATTACACAAAACATATACAACAACAAACTAAAATCTCACTTTTATTAAATTGAACCACAATATTTCAAAAGATCCTGAATGCAACTTGGAAAGAAACAACATTGAAAGGAATCTATCTAGATATGTACTACATCCCTCTTATATTTATAATACCATGAAATTCTAGTGTGTTGTAGAATATTTCATCCCAATAGAATACGGCAGATATATCAAAATATGAGCAAGTACATGCTCTTCAATTTCTTCCATTATCTAAATAATCAAATTCAAGACACCATGACTGCAAACAATTGGTACACTCAAAATTACATAAAATTGTTTATTTGTAATATAGCATACTTGACAAAACTTATAAGGAAAGCTAGTCAAGATGTAGTCAAAAATAAGTTTATATGACAAGATTCACTTTTATTAAGAGATTTCCATTGTGTTGATATCAATGGTTATATGGCTCCAACACCCAAACATACTTTGAATATAGATGGGGAAAGGTCATGTGGCTCCATCTCCCCAACAAAAGGAGGAAGCCTCTGATTACGTACAATCTCCATCACTCTAAAGTGAGGAGGTCACTTCTACAGAGCATCAAGATTTCATATAGGAATTCATAATAGGTAAATCATTTATGTTCCAAGTTACTTTGTAGGAAATATGTATAACTACTTAAAACCTTATTTAGTAGGGAATGTGTTTGTTAAAACAATTATATAGGCAAGAACATCATAATAGAGGGCATACGCATTGTCGTCGATATCAATAGTATGTTTGAGGAGGAGTAAGGTGTACCTTCTTTGATTTTTTAGAGTACAAGTCGATCATATTAGGGTTTGGAGTCAATATATCAAGTCATATGCTGGTCCAATAAGATATGGATTCAAGGGTCAAGATTTGGATTTCAAATATCATGGTTTCTATTATTCGAGGTTAGGGTGTTTCTATTATTCAAGTTTAGGGTTGTTAATTCCTATTTAGACACTATGTGTGATCATTCATCCATAATAATAATCTAGAAATAGTTTGATATTTAATATCAATTTCATTATCCAAGATTTTTCAAGACCGATGACTATTCTAGACCTAGGTCATTTTTAGAAAATTCACCCTAAGCATACAATAAACATTATCTTCAAAAAAATTATATAATCTTATTGTAATCATCAAGCCAAGGTTGAGGTTTTGGGTTTCAAGCATATTCCAAGCTATGAACTAGCCCACTCTTAGGCCATACATATCAAGGTTTTCATATGAAAATAGATGTTCTTTAAGATAAATGCAAAACATGGATTTGGTATGGGTCTTGTAGACATTATTCCCATACTTATGATAAGAATGGACTACATATTTTCTAGTCTTTGAGATAGGATGTAATTTCCATGATTTAATCAAGATTATGGCATTTGATATCATTTTATATTAGAGTGAAGGATAATTCTTTTCTTAAAGGATGGTGTATGATGGAGAGACCATAGTGTTCCATGGAGGATCAGACAATCACCAAGGATCCACTCCACTCACTAACTGCAACAAGAGTGGACTTGGACTGGGAATTGTGAATTGTGTGATCGGACAGTTGTGGAAAATCTATTGTGCTCATTAGTCACATAGAGGAGAAGGCAGTCAGTGACATTGGAGGCTCTTCGATCCAATATTCTATCAAGGTTGACCATGATTGGATGGCTTCAGGCCCTTTGTCTCTACATGATTTGTGCAAGATAGGATGACAACCGCGATTTAGAATCTTACAAGCAAGGGCATATCTTCCTGTGGTAGGACATACCAAAGGGATAATAACAACCTAAACATGAGAGGATTTATTAACTACTCCTCAATTTGCTAGTGGAGAGCCTGACCTTATATTCTAAAAGAAGCATAGGCACATATGTGCAAGTTTTCTGGTGGTCCAACTACCATAATTGTCATGTCTCCGTCCGATCATAGGTGTGAATTTCTCTCTTAGTAGGGAGTTATAATACCACTATTCTAGTGGAAGGGGTTTATTGGGGTGCAATAACTATAATATAGGTGAGTCTAGGTGGGGCTGGTTTGATAAGTATGTGTAGGGTCTCATGGCCCACTCTTGGGTTTATAACATCTCATATTGTGGGTTGTATAGTCAATTACAACTAGGCCTAGAACCACTCCAGTTCCTTCCTTTGCCTCTACAACTTCTCTTTCTTATGGTAATGGATAAATTTGTGGACATGTATCTGATGCAGCTGGTTCGGCTGCTTCATATGGACCTAGAGTAGCTACTTATATCAGTGTGTTTGATGCTACTCTAGCTCAAAATTATGAGTAACATAACCAACTTCTGGCTCACCATTTACCTAATCATATCAACTGGTTAATATACAAAAAATCATATATGAATAATGGAAATTCTCATCTTTCTCTTTCTCTATACTATGAAGTAATGAGTACTCTTCCTCCCTTATATTGGAAAGGGTTCAATATAGACCCTTTTTGAGGTCAAGAGGAATCACTCCATCCCCTCAATTGATTTATCAATGAGAATTTTGGATGGGTGGAGAAAATTAAAGGTTTCATTACCTCCTTATAGTTCAACAATTAGGGAGATAATATTTTTGCCCACTTCTCCATGGATCACTCTCAAGAAAACCTGACTCGATAATGGAGGTGACTAACAACTAACAACACTCTAGTTTCACCAGGATGCTTCTTGATCCTTCATCAAGGTCCATCATCAACATCAATGGGAAGAGATTGGAAAGACAAAGTACAAGACTTTTCATCTCAAACATGATGAATTCTAGGTGGAAAAGAACTAGGTACTTAGTAGATATCTAGTTTCCCTAAAAAGTGAAAAGAATGGTCTTGTAATATTATGAAAAAAGTGAACTTATAATACTCAAGACAAGAGAAAATTTCTCATTTCTTCTATATTAAGAGTGATAACCATTTCAGATGTATCTAGACCCCCTAGACAAATAATGCATGGAATAGTCTAACTCAAGGAGACAACTCTTCTCCATGAAGTATTAGGCCCGAAGGACATATCCTGCCACACCAACCCTAATCAAGGTCTTCATCTTGAAATATATCATTCAACTTTTGGCATAGAGAACCCTCAAAACTAGAAAAAGAAGAAGGAAGTAGAACTATAATGTTTAGGGGAAGAGGGGGTCACTAGCCCATTTGGATAAAATAGTTCTATTCTTTCATCCATCTTCCACATATGACTCTCCTCCCCTGTACCAGATAGTGACTTTTCCCCTATTGGAGATGAAGCATTACATTCTCATAATTGCACCCATCATGTGATCATATTGAATAGAACATTTCTCTTTGCTTGGGGTAGGCCGAACACCCCTCAAATTAATCTTCCTTAGTTAGAATTGTAGTAGGGATCTACTTGCCATCAGAAGAAAGGAATACATCCTTAAACTATATGATGGACGTATCTCTTTCCTCGAAGGGGCGGTCAAGCTTTATATTTATATACCAGGCCAAGAGGAGCTTCCAAGATGGAGCTCTTCGTTTGTTTTGGGGTTTGCCTCTCACACAAGTATAACATTTCAAGAGAACCCCTTTGTTGGTAAAACTTGACCGCATATCCATATATCTTACCACTAAGTCCCAAAGTATCTTTTCACTCCTACTCTACCTTATATTCCTCCTAACTTTTGAACTAAACTTTCTGACTAGCTGAAAGGATGTGACAAGTTAGGTCAAGTGGCCAACTATCTACTTCTAATTCATTGTTCACCCTTCTTCGAAGCACTTCAGTTGTGGTCTAAACTACCCACAACTAGTAGTAGACTAGTTCTTTTGTGAAGTTCCTTAGATTCTCATTTTTTAATAACAATGGATAAACCATCTCTCTTGACCCAATTTTAGTACCTTCAAAGGATGGCTTACTATCTGAAAGCCTCATTGTATCTGGATTTTTGGATAGTAGCCTTTACAAATGAAAGTGGAAATGATGCTTTTCACTGATGACCAAAAGCGTGGATCAAACAATAGGTCAAGTGTGTTGAAAATAATTAGTGACAAGTAAATTCAAAGATGGATTGTTTAGTCTTCTAAGGGGACTAAACAAAGCTACAGTCAACAACAATGCTTGGCATGCTAAAAAAATACCTCATTCTTAACTAGCTGAGAATGATCTGATTGGAGTCAAAGTGTATGTTGATAGAACAAGATATTTCACCCTTATTCCTCATAAGATACCTTTTCTTCAAGCACTATCTATTGAATGTTAATCTTCTAATTCTAACTAAATAAGAACTTCATCCCATGCGTTAAAGAAAAGACATGAACCCAATTTGTTCTCTAACAATTGCATCAGCTAATGGAACTACTGCTTATGTTAGGTTCTTCTCCTGTGTACTCCCTTTCTCTTCATTTTCATCCAAACTTTAATGCTTTCCACTAAGACCCCTTTCAAACATAGTCTTAGCATTTCAATCTATCTCTTATGTAAGACAGAGTGAAGGATGCCTCAATTGGAGGAGAGATTGGATAAGTAAATTCCTAGAAGATCCAAATGTGAAAGAAGGCACTCCCTAGCACAAAAGGCAGTGAGATGAGGCCTTCTCCTTGATTCATTCTTCTTCCCAATTCCCAGACTGGAGAATATAACTTTTTTATGGTCAAAACACACCTTTTTATAAGGGTACATGGCAGATGGGGGCAGGAAGTTAATAAGAATAGCTATCTTTCATATCCAAGCCCAAGTAGCAAGGGTTTCTCAACTTGATTTTGTTACTTAAATCAACCTAGGGAAAGCTTACTAATAAATTTCAAAAGGACATATATTCTTTGCTTTATTATTTAAGAAATTATAGATGTCGAACCTTTAGATTTAGAATAGAATACCAAAGACCCACCCTTCTATAAATGACATGTGCTTTCTCTTCACTCTACGATCACATGCTTAGCTTGAAGTAACTGAGGCCAAAGAGAAATGAGTCCTTAGTAATGCCTCTCTATAAAAGTTCTATACACAAGGCTATTTGAAGAAGATACATCACACCTGAACCACTTACTTCAGTCGGTCAATATATGATAGCCCATGATCTGTAGTGTATTTTGTTTTCCCTTTCATTAGAGACCCAAATTTTGAAAAACATTTCTCGATCAGTCAGTGAATATCTTTTTGGATAGATTGACTCGCCAATGTATAACTCAAGATAGAAGATAGAACATGTTTTATTAAAATCAGCCTACCACCTATAGAAAGTAGTGAAGAACGTCATCCTTAGACCTGGTGAAGGATCTTGATCTTGTCCAAAATAGAAGGGAAGAAAACATTTTTGTATCTACTAGATATAAGAGGAATACCAAGGTACTTGACTGTAATTCCTTGTTAGAATAGCATGTTGTGTTGGCAATCTTAGTCTATAGTTGGGGTGGGGCTTTAGATGACAACATGAAACCACTTTGTATAGATTGAAAAGCTATTCATTAGATATCTGATAAAGAAGAAGGAAGTCCATCATCAGTAGGGAAGAAGCTCACATCCATCTCTACTTTTTTTATCATAGAAGGAAAGAGTCATCCTTACTATGCCCTAGAAGCCAAAACTAAACCATGGTGATGAAGAAAAGAATATTAATTTTTATTACGCCATTGAATAGATGTGCCTTATAAGAAGGGAAATATCCCTAGAGTGACTAAGCAGAGACATTAGATGAAAAGAGTGTTTTGGAAAAATGAAAATTCCACACTGCTAAATGCACTGACTTTGATTTTCTTCAGAGAAAGGTCATATAGGGGATGTCTTTTCTTTAGTCATTAATGCCTATGCTTCTATTTTTGGTTCATCCTATCACATTCTCTTATCAAATCTTACTAATTATTTTCACTGAAAAATAATAGTTGTGATTGGTCAAGGACATGCAAATGATTGATTCTAACTCTTTCTCCAGTGAAAGATGTCTTAGCTAGGCAATGTGCAGGGAAATCAAAGATGGGCATTCTCTTTCTTGTCCATGAGGAAACAAAGAAGCTAACCACTCTTTTCTTTTTTGGTGCAGATGAAGATGAGAAGACGGATGGTATTGGATTAATTTTAACAAAATCATGTCATATATTATAATTGAATGAGTTTAGATGTCAAAAACAAAGGAGTGAAGTGAGTCTTTAAGCCCCACTAAAAAATGAAAGACCTTCCCTTCTCTTTTGGATGTGGAAGATCCAGACATCATATTTCTTGACGTATAGATCATGCAAACTTTGTCTGGGTTCCCGATCACAATTGCAATATGGCCCTACTTGATAGGTTTGTAGAGATTTTTGTTGACCTTTCAAATCAAATTAGGAGATAAGTCCTTAAAAAACTCAAAATCTTCATATGTCTTGTTTTCCATGAATCTATTCTCACTTATAATAGAAGATATATGAGGAAACATACTTAGAATGACAGTTGTCCTAGATGTGGACATGACTTGGAAACCACATGTCATGTGCTACCTGACTATCCATTTGTAAGAGAAGTTTGAGTAGGCCTCCCCATTGCTAGTAAAGAAGCTAGTTTTTTTATGATAACATCCAAAATTAGATATCCAACAACCTCAAGAAGAACAATGACAATGTATGCACTTTCATGACAACCTCTTGGAAGATATAGATCTTTAGAAAACTCAAATTCTTTGAAGGATTTATTGAACCTAAAACACATCAAGTTTAATTTTTTGAAATAGAAACATGGGCTATTCTATGAGCATGTCATCAACAGAAGTCTACCTTAAGCATAAAAGAAGAAGCCCAATGGATGAATACACCACCTGAGTGGATAAAAAATGAACATGGATGTTGTTTTTGATAGCGGTACCAGTTCATGAATGAATGGAAAATGTCTATGGGATGTGGTTACAACATTGGTGGTTCATGTTGGACATTTTTCTAGTCAATCTTTATTGCATTTTCAAGGTTTTTATCTGGTTCATTAATGGGATGATGAAGAAAATAATGGGTTTTAATTTTGATGTCTTTGTTAAATGTGATTGGCCCTTAACAAGACCCATGTAGAATAAGGTGTTAGTCTCTATTCAAAGGAACCTATGCCTCTTTGAGAATCTAGAGATGAGAATTCTCTTATCATGGATGAAGTTATGGATGTCAATAGATCTCACTCTAAACTACATTCACAAAAGATATGGACGGTTCTAATCTCTTGTTGAAGTAGGAATTCCAATTGGAAGTCTCTTTCCTCCCTCTAAGGATGATTCTTCCTTGCTATTTCTTTCATACCAAAGGAAGGGATGATTGGTCTCATTAGTGTAACATTGTTGAACTAGGGAGTCAATTTTGTCTACTTGGTAGTTGGATGTGAAGGAGTATGGGGCTCCTATCCTTCCACAAAATCCTAGTACCTTCCTTACACTATACATGCTCCCGCATCTACAAACTGGGAAGTCCTCATACAAAGTCAAGGTAGGCACAAAAATAATGTCTGACTACAGACATAACAGAGTTCATAGTCAAAGTCAAACCTACAAGGATAAGAACTATCGAGAAAGGATCAGAATCTCCACCATTGATCCATATACTGGATTGTGGTTTGATATTGAACCATATCATATAAAATCATTTGATATACCTTGTGTCATTCAATTACTTTTAGATAGTTATGCAAAGGAAGTCAAAGATACACTGAGTTATGGGATTGTTTCTCAAAAAAATCATGAGAATGATCAACCTACAAATTGGAAACAAGATCAAAGAACTACACAAAAAACCACCATAAGAAAATTTATCTAGGTAGTTGTAAACATGTGAAAGATTTAATCAAAATATAATATACCACTTTTTCCAGCCACACTTTTCCCACCACTCCAACTATCTCTATTCCATAATTCAAAGCTTATATTTCTCATTAACTAAATATAAGACCAATATCTAGGTTTTTTATTCATCATGGTATTCATTCAAATTAGGTTATATAGTGTGAGTAAATTCTTTGATTACTCATGTGTATTTCCCTAGTTTTCAATTTTACTAGGTGTGATTTTAAATGTATTACTAATATCCAAGTCTTTGTATCTCAATCGATTATTTTGCGTGAATGAGTGTATATGCTTTTTTGTGATCGTAGTGCACCAAAAAAAGGATTTTGCTCAAAGTCTAAAATGTGCTTGAGACATCTCCAAAAATGATTCAATGGCACAAGGTTTTAAGAAATGAATTCATGATTTGGAATTAATGATATTCTATAAGATAAGATGAATCAGTTCGAACCAAATGTGGAAGTAATAATGACCAATAATATCTATTTTACATTCATCTAAAATAGCTATCCTTGAACATTGGAACTGAAATTGTATTCAATTGAATACATGATGTTTTTCTTGGTGATAAAACTCATAAGGAAGTATTTCTTAGCGGATTTTTGTCCCATCATTTTTTTTTCAATTGTTGTCTAAACAGTTCTAGTTGATCAACAACTATCATTTTGGAGTTGTTTGATGAAAATATCATGGAGAATTGAGAAAAGAGGAAATTTTGCATTTGAAAAAGATATGATTATTACTTAAGCCTCAGGATTGAAGATTGTAACAATAATGACTAGGAAAATGGGTAATTAGATAAACATGTAAATAAAAAAGAATATTAGTAGGTAGGTAGATTACAAATTATCTAAACAATGGAAGTAAATATTTAATCATAAATCATTGAATCACAAGAAGAGAACAAAAATAAATAAAACTGACTCATCTCTAGATTATCTAAAGCACTATTTTATGATTTGTACTTAAACCCACTTGTGATTTAACACCCTAGTAAAAGTGATGGAGTGAGTTTTATCTACTCTTGTTTAAATTACTATTTTTCCTTCATATAGCTTGCTCTTCACTTCACATCATCATTTAATGTATCAATAATCAATTGCAACACTCAATTTGAGAGTATAAAATTTGATTTGAATAAGATGCACATTATGACATTTATCCCTATCTTGATTTAGGTTATTTCCCAATTTGGTTCATTTGAGATTTACTAACATCATTTGGATCCCACACTTCTTGTTACAACCCCAATTTTGGGTTCATATGGTTTGAGATGCAATTTCTCCAATAAAATGTATGATTGTGGAATTGTAGGATTTATGTGTAATGAATGAGTTTCTTTTGTAATATTTCCTATGTGAATGTGATTTTATGGATCATAATATGTTAATGAATCCAATATGATTAAAAGGAAAAAGAAGAAATCGAATAATGCATCTTTAAGAGGGAAATTTGAGATAATGATGAAAACATGAGAAATATGTGGAAAGATGTTTGAATAGTCATCATGGATGAGATTTCGAGTCCACATGGTTTCCAATGGTAAAAGAAATCTAAATAAAGGAAAATAAAAGAATAGGAGAGAGAAAATATGTATAAAATGTGCCTTATTAATAGAAAACTTGCATATGGAGAAAAGTACTCATACTTTCGTATTTGAGTCCCAAACTTGGCACATAAGTAGATTAAGTCATTATGGACTTTCCCTCAAAATTTAGGATCAAACGGATAAGTAGTTTAGGAGATACAATTTTTGGAAGATTTCCAAAAAGTAGAGAGGAATAACTTAAATGAATGAAATTGTCACTTTTAAATCGGAAAAGGAATCTGTGGGGGGGGGGGGGGGCTTTATTGATGTCGTGCTGCCTGGCAGCCCTTAGATTCAAATCAAACGGTCGATGGGTTGTCTTCTTCCTCCTGTCCAACAAGGAAAGTCGGCTACAGTGTGGATCATTCTTCTCCCTGGTTTTCTCTCTCCCTGGTACGAAATTGCCTGGAAATGCTTCCATTGGATTTGGGATATGAATCCGCACCTTCCTATCCCATTCTTATACCTTTTGTGTGTGTATTCAGGTTTTCTCCAAATCCCTCTCGGAGCTGGCCTCCGTTGGAACCTGAGAACATAGGACCCTTGCTATAAGATCCTATAAAAGGGGCCTTATGGATGCTTGAGGCAAGTATAACAAAGGGAGGGACCCCATCTTATATGTTCTGTAATCGATCACCCGAGATCTAGCCTTCTACCTCTTGTGCCCGTTCAGTTTGCCTTTAGGGAGGATGCTTTAGAGAAGCTTGACCAAGGGAACCCCGACCCTGACTCTTGGCTGTATGGGTTTCCTCCAGGTATGGGAACTCAAAGGAGGCGGAGGCTGAGGAGCCATGACCGGGAGGGAGCCTTCGTGGAGCATCTGGAGTGGCCGGGGCAGCGGCGTCCACGACACTCTGTTTCAGCGGAGAAACAGAGTCTCGCGCCTACGGACGGGGGCGAGACAGTGGGGTAGCGGGGGCGAGTCCAGAGAACCCGGTCTGGGTTGGTTCTGAGTCTGAACCGGGCTAAGGAGATGAACCGGACCCGCGTGTCCAACATGGAAGGGAGCTGGGAGCCGCCGACCAATCAGATTGCACCATGTCATCATAGAAATGTACAAATAATTCGCTTGCAAAATTCATGGAAATTACTAGGATGATCAGATTAAGGCAAACTATATATGATTTTTTATCATAAAAATACAAGGAATACAGAAAAAATATAATAAAGGTCTAGTTTTGCTTCTAATTTGAAAAGTAGCTAAAGTTGTTACCTTTAATGAATTTATTAATAGAAAATCCTAAGTCTGATGTTAATGGGTTTTAATGAGGTTCTTTGCATCAGTTAAGTTGATATTAGCATGTTCTTAATAAAAAGGATGTTTAAAACCTAAAACAAGAATCTGTGTGCTTAATTGGCTTAATTTAGGGTTCCATATGTATATGTGCAACAGACTTGTATGTTTTCTTTCATTGATATTTGGTGCAAAATAGATGCATATAATAAATACACTTCTACCTCAAAACACTTTGTGAACACTCCTTCAATTTCTAAATAGGTTTCTCACAAGCCAATTGTGAGTGTTGGAGTGTATGAGATACACATGCATAAATATGCTTCTTTAATGATAAAGCGCTTCAGATAAAAATTTTGTGGTGGTGGATAGTATTCTTGATTGGATGCTCAATTCATACATGATTTCCCAACTATTTCTCATAATTTTAATCATGCATGGTTGCTTACAACATGTGAAATCTCTATTATGCATGAGCACGTTTCCTTACTAGGATGCTAGATGTCATACTTATTTCTTTTAAGGCCTCACACTAAATTCTCTTATAACACCCAGGTTTGTAGTATGTGCATAAGCCTTATGATTATGGGAAATCTAAACACACAAACAATCCTTACAGTAAAACTAGGTTGTATTTTCCATGATAACGATGTGCATTGAATTCTACATGTATGCATTGGATCCCATTTATTCAAACATTTTTTTTAGAAAATCCTAATTATGTTAATTGTTCAGTGTAGACAAGTGTATATTACAAGTGTGTACTAATTGTATTAACTTTTTTGAAAGGTCCAAAGTTTCCCAAAAAATTCCAATCAACATGAGTGTCATATACTTACCTATAATTCACACTTAGACTATTTATTCATTATATCATCATCATCATCATCAGAGTCAACTATGTTGGGGTCCGATACATGGATCCTTCTTTTCCATTCACTTCTATCATGGGCCATATATATTCTGGTTGAGATGTAGAGATTCAAAATATCTCTTTATAAGCTCATCCCATGTCAATTTAGTTCTTCCTCTTCTTCTATTTATTGTGCTTGACTCGATAGCATTGCTTCGTATAGGCACATTATTCGGTCTGTGTTGCACATGTCCGTACCATCTGAGTCGGCCCTCGCACAACTTGTCCTCAAAGCTCACCACCCCCACTTTATTCCTGGTATAGTCATTTCTCAGATGATATTTTCTTGTCTTCCCACACATTTGTATCATCATATGCATTTCGACCACGTTCATCCTGTTGAGACCTTATTTCTTTGTCACCCAACATTCACTCCCATAGAGCATGGTTGGTCGTATAGTTGTTCTTAAAACTTACTTTTTAACATGAGAGGGATCTTCTGATGACATAATACTCCAGTTGCACTCCTCCAGTTCAACCATCATGCAGTGATCATGTAACAAACATCATTTTGTACATCCCCATCTATTTGAATAAATGAACTCAAGTAACAAAATTTATCACACTTTGATATATCTACTCCATCGAACTTGGCTCCATCATTCACACTGCAAGATTGGCTGAAATTGCAATGTGTATACTCAGTTTTGCTCCTGCTAATTATCAATCCATGTGATTTTAATGCCTTTCTCTAACATTCAACTTTATCATTCAATCCATCTATAGTTTCGTCAATTAAAACAATATCATCAGCAAATAACATACACCAAGGAATGTCATCTTAAATATTTTTTGTCAGCCCATCCATAATGAGAACGGACAGATATGGGTTGAGTGTGGATCCTTGGTGTACCCCAACTATGATAGGAAAAGTTGGTGTCTCTCATGCACGAGTCTTCAGACTTGTAGTAGAGCTATCATACATGTCTTTGATCAAGTTAAAGTATTGGATTGGCACATCCTTTTTCTTAAAAATCATCCACAACAATTCTCTGAGTACTTGATCATAAGCCATTTCCAAATCAATAAACACCATATGAAGATCTCTTTTGCTTTCTCTATACTTCTCCATAAGCCTCCTTTTCAAAAAAATAACATCTGTTGTTGATCTTCCAGGCATGAAACCAAATTGGTTGTTTGATATTTACATTATAGATCTTAGCCTTTGCTCAATAATCCTCTCCCAAAGCTTCATTGTGTGACTCGTCAACTTGATACTTATGTAGTTTGTGCAGCTTTGAACATCACATTTATAGTACTATTTCTCCACTTATCTGACATCTTCTTGGTCTTCATGATCTTAATAAAGAGTGTTGGTAACCACATAACTCCTTCATCCCCCATACTCTTCCAAATATCAATGGGAATATCGTCTGATTCGCATGCATTTTCTCATTTTCATCTTTTCCAAAACATTCTTGACCTCAAAAGGTGAAACTTGTCGTGTGTAAATGATATATCTTATATTCATGTCACACGGTCTCTAATATTATTTGTAGTGTCTCCATTGAAAAACTTATGGAAGTAATTTCTCCACTAGTTCTTGATATCATCGTCCTTCACCAACACCCTGCCATCTTCATTCTTGATGTATTTTACTTGACTCAAGTCTCTTCCTTTCCTTTCTCTTATACAAGCCATTTTATATATATCTTTCTCCCCTTCTCTTGTGTCCAGCTTCTAATAAATATCGTCAAAGTATCTAGACCTTACCTCCTGAACAACCTTTTTAGCTTCTTTCTTTGCTTTCTTGTATCTTTGAAAGGTTGCATCATCTCGAGATTTGGGCAAGCTCCTATAGATCTCCCTTTTCAGTTTAGTAGCCTTATGTACTTCATCATTCCACAAGTCTCTTTCTGTGGAGGTCCACAACCTTTGGACTCTCCCAAAAACTCTTTGGAAATTTTTATTATGCAGGAGCTCATGTTATGCCACATAGTGTTAACATCAAACTCCAAGTTCTCTCTTTGCTGAGTTTATCATGAAAAGTCAATTTATTTTCTCATTTAAGATTTCACCACTTGATCCTGCTATCTTGGTTTTTGTTATGCTTGCCTTTATTGATATTCATGTTAATATCCAAAACTACCAACTTATGTTGGGTCATGAGTTCTTGGCCAAGAATCACTTTATAATCCTTGCATATATTACAATACACCCTCCTTGTAAGGAGATAATCAACTTGGCTACAATTGTGCCCACTCTTGAAAGTAATCTTATGAGATTTTCTTTTTTTTTAAATGGGTGTTTGCCAAAATCATATCAAATACAACTACAAAATCTAATATTCTCTCCCCTTCTCTATTTCTGCGGCTATATCCAAAACCACCATGAACTCTCTCGTATCCAGCATTAGAACTCCCCGCATGGCCATTTAAATTACTCTTAATAATAACCTTCTCCTCTTTCGGTATTCCCTGCATCAATTCATCCATGTCATCCCAAAAATCCTTCTTAGCATCCTCACTAAGGCCAACTTGGGGGGCATAATCGCTAATAATGTTAAAAATATTTTCCCCAAGAACAACCTTGATAGCTATGATTCTATCGCCCATCCTTGTGATCTTTACAACATCATCCTTCAACATCTTATCAAAAAGAATACCTACGGCATTTCTATGTTTATCACTACATGTATACCAGATTTTGTATCATGTGTCTCCAATCTCTCTACAACGGTCCCCAGTCCACTTAGTTTCCTGCAAGCAAGCTATATTGACATTTCTTCTCATCGTGTTATCCACTATCTCTAAAGATTTCCCTATCAAAGAGTTAATATTCTAAGATCCAACTCTAATCATTTTTTGTTGAACTTGCTTCTTAACCTGCCTTAGTCGAAAATGTTGCCCTTACACATTCACTACATTCGGGTAATTATGCGGAGAGACTAGTTTCTTTACCCACACTCGTCCAAGATGTGGAAACTCTTGCACATCTTTTGCTACATCCAGACGAATGATGCAGCGGGACTAGCTACACCTGTCCAAGATGTGGTACCTCTTGTCTGTCCTTCAACACAACCAAGCATCATTGTGTTGAAACATCTTGCATATTTATCACTGCACCCAGGTGTCGATGCAGCGCGTCGCTAGGCAGAGACGCTCTAACGAAATTTTTATAAGGATCCATGTCATAAAAAGAGTGACAAAGTTTTTATGGCTGGCTATCAACATACCACCAATCCTCCTCCTTTACCCGGACTTGGGACGTACTATATTTGTACAAAATGTATGAAAATATAGTCAGAAATTATTTATTCATTATATAAATATTATAAATTAATTTATTAATTTTGTTATAGTAAAGTATGCGTCATATGTTTGTAATGCCCGTATGGACTTTTTGGTTCTTCTACTTTCCAATTTAAGGTGGGGCTTCTCACATGCATTATCTTCAAAGAATATATCAAACGCCATTAGTTTTCACGATACAATTATCTCCTAATGAGATTGGTCTATCTTAAGTATCAAATGACCTATGTAACCAAATTGGTCTGCATCGCTAACATGTGTATGTACCCAATACAAGCTTGAGTCCATGGATACTAATATTAGGACTCGTGTAGTTCTTCTATCTCATTGCAATCTATTGGAAACGTAAGCATAAAGCAGTTTTGATGATATTTGTGTTAGTTTATAAATGATAAGTTAACTCAAACCATGTATTTGATGATATTTGAGTTTGTTTCTCAACGATAATGTAATTCGAACCTAGTATCTATGGCATACCTGTCGGGCATGAGCCCATCAACTGGCATAACTCCTTATCGTATCCACATCCTCTCGGTGTTACATAGCCAATATTTTCAGAATTATTTCCTTCAGTTTTGTACTCAACTCAAGTTTGATTAATTATATGTGTCGAGTCAAGATCACTATATAAGCTTACTTAGCCTCTCTCTAGCACCTCTTCCTTCCTGTAATTATCATTTCTTCATTTTGAGACGACCACCTCCTTCCATGCCCTAGCTCTATCCCCTCAACAATAGTATGTAAGTTACCTGGACATAATATTTGGACTTGCATGAAGTAACAAAGTTATCTGTGCCCTTTAACTCCTAACCATCGATTCCAAGAATGTAAAATTTGACTTCTGTTTGCGATCTTGTTTCATTTCCTATAACTATATCGCATTTCCTGTAACTATATCTTATCTCATCTCATTTACGATTGCTTTAAAAAGACATCTCATTTACGATGTAACATGTGTACTTACACATTCGGTGTTTGGGTCCACTATAAAATATTATGTAATTCCATCTTTTTTAAGTTATATAATTTATCTTGATATATGATGATTGTTGCTAGACATCAATCTGAAATAACCAAACTGAAATCTCTTCCGTACGGAAACTTCGACATACAAGATAAATGTGGGGAAAATAATTTTTTTTCATAAAGATACTTTTATATCGTGAGGCTAGGCATCTCACTATTACACAAGAGAAAAAATCAATAATGTACAAAAAAAGTTTAGCGTCTTACACTCCCAAGTTTGTGCCGACACTACTGTTGTTGACTCATTGATGAGCACATTGACGGTAGGTGCGAATAATTTTTTCCCTAGACATAAGTAGATGATGCCACTTTTTCCAATGTTTAATGATTTGGTAATATAATAAGCACTTTATAAAAACAATTTGAAATAAAAAAAATGATACTGAAAAGAATTATCTTAAAAATCTAAGTGAAGAAAGAAGATCCTGAATGTAAGTTTAGAATGTTCATTCGTCTACTAAAGTAAATTTGGAAGGCGCCATATGCGCTATAATAACTCTTAACTAATAGAAGGGTGACTACATGGTCACTATACTAGTTTATAAGGAGGCTTTGGGGATCAACATGTTTCTGAGCAGATATAGATCAAACCAATCTTATATAATTAGGTTTGGCTAGGTGAAGTTCAACATATCTCGGCCAAGATCAGATGTTTTATTAACTATCATAGTGATGTCACAAACAAGCCAGCTGAGTTATTTCTAAAAATGGTATTTTCATGTTGAAGATCGATTCTATTGATTATCCAGTCACCAATCCCATCCACTAAGTTTGAAATTCTCTCGGCGTGTATCAAGCATCTTTGCGGCTGATCCCTCCATTAAGGTTTTTGAACGCTATGAAGTACTTCTAAATTTTCTTCTCGTGTGAGAGAAAGTTAAGACATTGTTTGGAACTACTATCTTCGAAGCTGCTTTTGAAGTTGCAATGAGTTGAAAATAAGGCTGAGACTACATGAATTGGCACATCTAACTCATTCCAACTGATTTTTGGTGAATGATCCAACAAAACAGTAAAATCATTGTTGTAAGATAAAATAAGACTAATCAATATTTTTAAAAGAGGAATTCTCCTCCTTTATATAGGAGAAGGGAGAAGCATACATACTTTAGAATAAATCCTAATGGACCAAGGCACACTTGGACCCATATACAAATAGACTCCATAACTTAATTAATTAAATTAACCAGACTCTCTAATACTCTCCCTCAATCTGAAGCATGGGAGAATCCCAAGTCAGCATACAAGCAGATAGACATACTAAAGAAATGAAGAAGTCGAAAGAAAGATATGCCAAGTCCATACAAGAATAATTCTCCCCCTTCATATTACAATATGACACCCATCACTCAAATACTTCCCCTCAAATAGATAAGCCAAAGCAAGGGTATGCAAGCATGTTGAAAGGTCACAAACAGGTAGTAGAAGCTTCTTGATCAAAGAGGATTTAGCATCTTAGAGTAGTAGTAAACAACAACACGAAGACGTCAGAGTCTTCATCACAATCTCTACAATAATAGTCTAGAGAGTAATAGTTCACAGTAAAAAGTCTAGAGAGTGTTGTTTCACAATAGAAAAGTCTAGAGAGTGTTGGTTTACAGTAGAAAAGTCTAGCGAGTGTTGCTTCACAGTAGAAAAGTCCACAGAGTGATGGTTCACGGTTCAGAAAGTCAACATGTGCAAAATACCATAAATGTCAACGTACAAATAAAGGCGGGCGAAGAGTAGAAAGTAGAGTCAATATTGCCGGAAGAAGACTATCATATTAAATAAGGAAACAATAGACATGAAGATCCAGACATTAAGCTCTTCCAGAAACATATAATAGTAAGCGACTTTTACATGAAAATATCAATAGTAGAAGTCCACAAGCTCATCAAGAAGTGTATAAAGATCCACACACATACACACACACACACACACACACACACACACATATATATATATATATAATGCAGAAAAATATAATTTTCTTTCCTCCATCTCTCATATATATAATGCTTGGATTAGATGAGTCAGATACAATAGTAGAGGAAATAAATATGTAGGAAAATATGAAGAGGATGTCAACTGATAACTCAAGTCAATGTGCAACGGGACCCGATTAGACAAATTTTGGTAGAAAAATAAATGAATCTTAATGTGAAGTCCCCCCCCCCCACAGAATATAGATCAGACTCAAAAACCTAATACAAATAGCAATATGCATAATGTGTATATGGGGGAACAAAATATTGAGTAAGAGAAGGGTATATGTTTATAGGTTTGAGGTTATTCAGGGCCTTAAAGGTCAAAAACAAGCACCAGAGCAGCAGAAGACCAATAACAGCTAAGAACACCGAGAGGAAAGAAGAAATACTCAAGATAGACGATGATGAATAAGATCCACTATTCTTTTAATATGTTAAGGAAAATGCTTCAATTGCTGATAATATTAGGATGAAAATACTTTGTTCTAAATGCAACCTCGTGTGGTGTGAATAGGTAATCAAGAAGAAAATTGAGTGGTGACAAGGAAGACGCCACCAACATAGGGTTGTCTGGTGGGTCCATAATGGTGTCCTGCCAATGGAACATGTCGTTCACAACTGGATCAGTGCGACAAGACGTCGTGGAGCCCTTCTAAAGATCTTTGAGTTACTTGAGGATCAACTTGGAAGCCATGTAGGACACCCTTATGATTAAGACCTTTTGGGCAAACCTACAACCGATTAGAAAGGAAGCAAGTGGAGACATAATAGATAGAAAGATTTGAGACATGGAGAGCTCTCAGTCTAGTGTGTCGGGGGTTGTAATAGAGAAGTCACCACGGGGGTCAGAAACAGCTGGATCTTGGAGGAAATTCGATTCTGTCGACTATAGAGGAAGCAATTGGACCTTGAAGTAAGATGAATCCTGATGGCTACAGAATAAGAAGTTTGACCTCGAAGGAAGTATGATCCCTGATGGCTGCAACTATAGAGGGAGTTACGTGGAAGGGCGGGGGATGACTGAGAGGGGTGGGGGTTTGGAGATGGCAGGTTGTGGTGGTGTGGGGATAGGAAGATGTAGTCATGGTGTGGAGGGATGGCTATCGGGAAAATAAAAAAGCCAAAGCGCTTGGCTGCCAGAATAAAAAAAGGAAGAGTACGGAGATGGCGTAGGGAAAAGAAAAAAAGCAAAATGGTAGGGTGCATCATGTGGCATGTGCAGGGTTGATGGGGTGTAGGTTTTGTGAGGAGGAAACTGCATGTGTAGGAGCAGACAGAAAGTGGCTAGATTCTTGCGGTAGAGGGGGGTTTGATGGATGGAAAGTTTACAAGAACATCTATATGGGTAGTGGTAGGGAAACCAAGAAGCCTGGCGGGCGGCCAAGCTAAGAAGTAGTTGTCTCCCGCAGGCAAAGAAAATATTATTTCATTTTTTTCTTTTGGCTAGGGTTTTGAATCCTGCTCTAATATCATGTTCTAGAATAAAAGAAGGCTTTGATAAGAGAAGTATCCCTTCTTTATATAGGAGAAAGGGGAAGCGTACAAACTTTAGACTAAACACTAATGGGTCAAGACACACTTGGGCCTATATATAAATAGACTCCAATAACTTCATTTACTAAATTAAGATAACAATTGAATACATTTGCAACTCTACATATGTAATGTTGACACTTGGTTTCATTGTTGTGACTATTGGTTCAATATTGAGTCACCATGGTCTTGAGGCAAACATTGAGCATCAACATCTAGAATGTGAGTTTTTCACGTATGACTGTTGAGGGTTTTAAGACCAACACCAAGGTTCGACCCTGTAGTCTCAAGATTCAATTTATGATTTGGCATCGTTATGTCCAAGTCCCTTACATGGATGAGACTCCAATCCTTTGAATACATTTCACTAGTCTCAAAGCATGCATTAAAATTACAAGTTCTTGGCATTAAAACCCAGCCCCCACTTGAGTGTTTCTTATCTTTGTTCTTCATATTTAATTGAAACAACATCTTCTTTCTCTTTAGTGTAAGCCATCTAGCATATTTTTCTACCTTGTAGTTGTCAAAAAAATCGTTGGCTCTTGGTAGGGATGAGCATCAGATCGGGTCACCTCAAGTTTCGGGCAAGTTCATGCTCAAACCCATATTGTTAACTGGATGTGAGCCAAGTTTAAGCCCAGATATGTTTAGAAAACTTGGTCTATACCTGAGCCATATAATAAAGATGGATTCTGAGTCGGGTTGGGGCCGACCCAAATAACATAGTAAATGAAGATACATGCAACATATCCATAGGACAAATTGATAACATAGTCTTGCAAATGTGTATCAACATGCACATATATATATATATATATATATATATATATATATATATATATATATATATATATATATATATATATATAGGGTCAGGCTAGAATACACTCGAGTGTATCCGGAGCAGAATACACTCAAGTCGTTTTTCATGATGTAATATTTTGTTTGAAAATCTAATCCATTGATCTTATTAAACATGTCGTGAATAGCTCATACACAAAATTTGAGCACATTTGGACATTTATAGGTCATGTTATAAAGACCGCAAAAATTATGTATTTCAAATTAGTTTCGCGCGTCGATTTTGTTGCCATTGGATGAGTGACTTACACTCATCCAAATGGGCTCAAAAATTGTATGTAGCCTAATTATAGTATGACGGTGAAGATCAATGGTTTACATTTTGTAAAAAATAGTCTTGATATGTAAACACCCTTGAGTGTATTCGTGTGATCTGTACACTCGAGTGTATTCTAGCCTCTCCCTCCCTCCCTCCCTCTCTCTCTCTCTCTCTCTCTCTCTCTCTCTCTATATATATATATATATATATATATATATATATATATATATATATATATATCATCGGTAAAACTAGCAAACTTACAACTTTTTATATAAATCTAATTGATGAAAAAAATATCATCTAAATTAGACATGTTTAAAATTCACAATCATATTCCATTTATTTTGGAGATATTTAATAATCATCCAACCATTAATGAGAGTTTTGGAATAAAAATTGATGAGAAAATGCACATCTATACATTTTAATGAATGGTTTACCAATGTTAGGATTGAGATGACTTGTGAAACACATCTAATATAACTAGTATACATCCAATCTCTAAGACTATACTATATGGTAAAGTATTACAAACATGTTAAAAATAAAATGAGTACACATAACATAGATTTACTTTAGTACAATGATCTTTTAGTCTTATTAATATAAGTGATTAAACATGTTTCAAAGTAAATGTAATTTGAAAGTTGGTAGTCAAATGTATCTTGCAAAATGTGTGCATTATATAGATACATTTGGTTATGTACTACTCATATATGTAATTGTTTAGGGTATTTGGGTTTTCGGGTTTGGGTTTACCATGGCCTTAACTTTACCCATATAAAAATGTGAGACGAATTTTTGGCTCAGCCACCTATGTAAATTATATGGATCGGGAATGGCTCGGTTATGCAAGTCGATCAGCTCAGTCACATGCTCATCCCTAGCTCTTGGTTGAAGATTGGGCTTCTCATGTAGGATTCCTCATTGCACTTAGGCGAACTACCTTTCGTTAGTTGGGTCGCCTTGGAGTTTTCAGCGCTCATCTTCTTTTTCCAGTTCCACGAACCGGCAAGTACAAGGCATATTGCATTGGATCATACATCAATCATTCTATCTCATATGCATTTTCAACAATTAAGCTACTACATCGACACCAGATTCATTCTAGCATCTGATGTTCTAACAACAGGTGTTATCACGTCATAATACTGTCAGTTGCAACAAAGTTAAGGGCATGTTTGTTTGGGTATAGTCTGATGATAAACGGTGAATTTGTAATATATATTTCTACAGTAAAAACACATCTTGCAGCGTAACTACACCCTACCAAACTAGCCATAAGTGGAGCCACGGCACTTTAGGCTTTCAGCCAGGAGAGAAATTGCAGCACAAGCAAAATTACATTCCAGACTACATGCAGACGAAATTGTTTAATTCATGCTAATAAATATTAACAGAAAAGGAAATGAAGCTTTCAACTTCGGATTATTTGTGGCTGAGGACAAATACAGCTGCACTGCTACTATTGGGGTTTCCACTAGGCCCTAAGCAGTTCAAACTTCTGTGAAGCTCCATGCATGATTAATTTTGGGAAGCACTGGATAGACTGCGGATATCATCAGAATTTAGATAAAAGAGATCAAGATATGTAATGTGTTCTCATGGATTCGAAAGCTATCACTGAAATCTGAGATGTACATGGATCATGTTCTATTTACAGGATAGGGAGGAGAGGGATAGACTCTTTCCTACTGGTGAAACGGATATACAATTTCCTAGTTAGGGTTGTGGCTATCACTTCCGTTCTGTGAGAGGAATAATGCTTGAACAACTCAAATTCTTAGAAGAGAAGACTGAACGCTATCCAAGAATAATGAATACCAACATGTTGTAATCTTATAACTATTGAGTTTCAGCAGGCTTCAACTTGACTCAGTCAAAACTGATATAAGATCACCTCTAGCTTTCTCCAGGGCAGTTGGCAGAAATTCAGGCTTCTTGCCACCAGCCTGTGCAAAATTTGGCCTGCCACCTCCACCTCCTCCACAAACTTTAGCTATGCTTCCAACAAATCTTCCTGCTTGGAGTCCTAGATTAACAACACCAGGACTAAAAGCAGCCACCAGACTGACCTTACCTTCACCTGGGCAAGAACCCAAGACAACAGCTGCAGGATCTTGCAGGGCATTCAGTAGAAATTCAGCAGCATTCTTCAGTGAATCGGCATCCAAGTCCTCCATGTCCTCCACCAGTAATCTGAGAAAAACAGGTCAGGTTTTCCTGAAATGAAGCATTTTTCCTATGAAAACCTGAATCCATTAAACTCACTTGACACCAGTATTTCCTGCTACAAATGCTTTTCCAACAATACCCCTTGCTCGTTCTGTTGCCAATTTCAAACGAAGAGTTTGTATTTCAGTTCTAGCAATCCGTAGATCCTCCAAAATACTTTCCACTCTACCAGTTACTTCTTCCGCCTTGACCTTCAAGATGAAACACAAGTCAACACTGTTAGGATAAATATAAAAATATATACATGCATCAAAAGCATGTGTTTAGCTATAACAAATTTTGCAATAATGCTCCATCATCTCTTCACAACCTCGCAACATGTTAGTCATAGACGTGTGTAGTGTACACCAGAAAAGTTTAGAACCCGAAATAATCACTTCCTATCAATCAAAAATCAGATCTCTGATTCAATAGATAAAGCGACTTTGAGAAAACCATGATCATCTTATTGAGATAGATAGTTTCTGGTTTAGCACAGGTGTCTGTCCATGTAACCATTTAGGCCACTGATCAAGTGTAGCCAGCTGTGTCATGTATGTTCAAAACTAACTTCAAGGTACCTTATTTCTTCTGTTGGTGAATATACTCAAGAACTACTTACACGCTTGTTATTGCAAATAAACAAAGAGGGGAAAGTTCTAATTCATACTTTAAGTGAGGAGCAAAGATTCTTCATATGAATGTCTCGAGCATTAACATATTCAATGAAGGCATCCCCAGCAACAGCTTCTATTCGCCTAACTCCAGATGCAATGGCTTGCTCTGAAATTATCTTGAAACCACGAATTTCAGAAGTGCAGCTGACATGTGTCCCACCACAGAGTTCCATTGAAACACCAGGAACCTCCACAACTCTCACCTATAGATCATTAAATGAAGAATTGATGTAAAAAATGTTACTAAATAAAATGCTATTGGTTAATATCATGGTTCTGGTTGAAGATCCAACAGGTATTCCATTGCAATATGACTTAGGATACTAAGAAAATTTTATTTGTGACTACCAAGAGAACTATACATGTATCTACTACTGATGTGGTGAAAATTTATGGAAGAAAAAACAACTGAAAAAATATATTGCTTTAGCAAGTTTTCCATCTTCCCAAATAACCAGCTATTACCTTTCTGTTGACCAATTACCAACAGCCTCTCATGATAAATGAGATGCAACCACCGTTAGTGGTGTTGCAATGCTTCTCATGTACTGGGAATAGAACCCTCTCCAACCAGCATTGTCAACATTTATCAGTGTAGTTTACATTGTCAAAATCCTCCAACCAGGCAAGCTCCCAATTTCTGCCTATTGTACGACAACCTCATGTTCTCATATACATTTGCTAAAACAAAATTTTATGAGGTTTTACTTCGAATACGAGAATTGTTAATGTAGTCTTAACTTGATGTATTGGTGTCTACATCATGAAAATCCCTTATCCAATCAAGGGCTCGAGTCAAACATTCATACACTCATAGTCACAAATTCGGTATTCGGCAATCATTCGGCGAGGCTGAAAAATTCGGCATTCGGGAATTATGCGGAAAATTCGGATAAAAATCGGTAAAAATTCGGTAAAAGTTCGGTCAACTATTCGGAAAATATTCAGAAAAAAATCGGATATATATATTGTATAACACATCATACACATTTTGATCCAATGACAACGTCCCAATAACCAAGTCAAATATTCGTAGTATTCAGGAATATTTCGGGTTCAGTGCGTAATTCGTGAATTATTCGTAGTATTCGGGAATATTTCGGGTTCAATGCGTAATTCGGCCGTTACATACGCCGGCTGAAAAATTCGCGTATAATACGCGAATTATTGAAAAATTTGCCGCATTATGTGACTATGCATACACTGCTCTGCCTACTGGATGTCTGCACAGTAGGTCCCTGGTTCTGTGGGATGTTCTACTCTGAAGGAATGTTAAGTTCATGGTTCTTCTTCTATTATTATTTCTGTGATAGAATGCTTTATTGCATTACAGACAGCATTTGAAAGTATGGCTTGCATTTTTACATTCTCTACATGGACAAGCTCCCCTTTTGCACTTGTCGCTTGTTTTCATAATGCCATGTTATCATTTAGACATGCAAAAATAGGCATTTTTGAAGTCTGTAAATGCTGAAGTATAACTCTGAAGTCCTCAGGATTTATTGATGGTTACGTTATAGATAACCCTTGCTATATTGAAAACTTGGTTTGTCCATTCCTAACAAAGCCGCCCGATGAATTAAGGAAACCCCTATTCTTACAAAAATGCTACATTCTGCAGAATAATCATCGTGATTATAGCACCCAAACTCAAAAGCACGGCATTTCCTCTACTACAACTACTCGCCGTCGTACTCGGTGATGCTCAGGTAGAACAATTGATCTGGAGTCCTAACTTGATGTTCTAAAAGCCTACATCCTAAACACTGGTTAACACATCAAGGGCTTCTGTTGGGCATTCCTACACAAACCAATTCTGTAAATTACTTGTGAATAGGTTCCTAGTCTCGTGGCAGTGCTACGTATCAGTGAATAAAAAAGCGGATGAAGCGGCCGCTTAAGCGCCCAAGCACATATGCCGCTGTATTTTCATTGAAGCGGGCTGTGAGGCGTTTTGCACTGAAGCGGCCGCTTTTTTCCGCTTTTTCCCGCTTCAGGCCGCTTTTCTGGGTCCGCTTAAGTGGCCGCTTCAGGGCGCTTCACAACATGTTTTCCTGGACTTGCCCAATTTCCTTCTAAATTTAAAAAGAATGAAAACTATGTATTGTAATAGGTGTAACAATCACTTTGGTAATTAGTATCTCTAATTAATTACTTCTGTTTGTATATTATGTACGTCTATATGTAAACTATGTACTTCATCTGCCATTTATAGAGTATGTAATATAATATTAGTAATAGTTGCAGGATTTCTTTGATGTTTCATCCCTATTCCTTCTATATTTTAATTTACATCATATAATATTAGTAATACATCATGTTTCAGCTGTGGTTGAATTTGCATGATTTTTTTGATATTGCACAATCTCATAAGGTAACCTCCTATAGGAAAGCACATCATCCCATTACATATATACGATTGCTTTTGCTGTTGGTTGTTGTACAATTTCATCATGTCGGAAGAATCGATACATACCATCATGACACTTGTATATGATTGCATGATTCCATAATGAATAAAATATGCTGCAATGTCACATATTAATCACTGTAAAAACTAATATTATGATTAATTTATTTATTGTAAATTCAGTAGTAATTGCTGCAATGTATCATTCATCAAGACTTAGCCTACATTGTTATATTTAAATTTTAATTGTACGCATTATGATTCTATGACTCTAAAATATACTTACTCAATTTGGAAATTAATCTACTAATTATTCTATTTTATATCACAATTAGTATGGACGAGGGTGAATAAAGTTTGGCTAAGACAAGTGATCCAAGGTGGAAGTAATGCACTATTCTAGATCCAGCATGAAGGGAGAAAGTGAAATGCAAATTTGTCTAAATTTTGCTAAGTTCTTTAAAACAATGTGGACCGCTTTTTCAAAAAGCGCCCGCTTTAGTCCGCTTCAAAACCCGCTTCCCGCTTTCCGCTTCATGGGGGGCATTCCGCACGCTTCGCGCTTTCCAAAACCTTGCTACGTATTATAGAACCAACTATGTTCGCATATCTTTGAAATTTTATGCATGACTATTTTTTCGTTTGCAGCTGCAGTGACTGAATGTTTCGTTGCTTACCCGGCCGGTGTGGTTTAAGTGGTTCGATCCGGCTTGTCCTCCCTGGGGGACTCGGGTTCGAATCCCCCTGAGCGCACTGTAATTACCAACTCCTTGGGTCATCCGGGCTCTGGCACCTGTTTGAGGAGGAGGGGGAGCGGGGTCTCCCTAAGACTCAAAAAAAAAAGAATGTTCCGTTGCTTGTCAGATAACATTCTTTTTCCAGAAAGTGTTCTTCCCATATCTAGGATATAGCTCTATGTGATAACTACCAATGTCCATTCTCAACCTTTGAACAATAATAGTCTCTCCATACTATCAACCCTTAACGGCTTTGGTACAATTTTCAAATAGGCCATATTTGACTGGGCATCATTGCAAACTGTGGAAAAGAAGAAAAACAAAAAATGCTAAATGTGGGTTTGAGTGTTCCGAGATGTAGTGAGTATTAATATATAAAGTGTAAGATGTCGTTAAGAGTTAATGCCAATTTATTAATAATAGGATTCACTGTTTGGCAAACTGATTTGCACGACCGCATATGTGCCCGATTATAATTGTGCGGTCACCCAGCCACACCGCATATTGCTAATCAGCACACTGAGCAGTCCCCGGTCACATATGTGGCCGCTTGGCCACTTAGGAAGATTAAACTCCGCTTTTGAATAGCCCACTACCGATACACAAAGACACACATGTACTCACATCTAACTATATATAATTGTATATTTCCATATTTTTATGCATAAATTTTGATCTGTGTGCGTGTTCATACATTTGTACACACGTAACAGACCCAAGTTTCACAGATGTTTGTAGATACAATAACGAAGCCCCTTCCAGTCCCATCCTTCCCATCTTTTACCCAAACATAGGATGTGCTAAACCATCCTTTCAGAACCCTTCCCTTTGCTACACCCACACATAATTTTCCTATCAACCAAACAAACTGTATTAGTTGGCTAGTGAAATTCCAAATAAATAGGAAATATGATGAGGTACGGTCATAATCACTACTATTATAATTAATTATATTAGATTTCTTTATGAAATACCAGATTGAAATGCATTAACAGTGAGTAGTGACGCTCATCAGATAATTTATCAATACCAATGGAAATACTCAAAAAGGGTCTTCAGATTCAGCTGATTTTAAGTCCGACCAATTGTAGGATGACAGTCATATAACCTGAGCATATAAATTTGCCGGCTCAAGGTCAACCAGATTCTCTCCCCCAAAAACGGGCTTCACTATAATAAACAAAATGATCAACTTGTTTACATTTCTACTCAAAGGTTTTAAACAGAGGAAACCGAGAAGGCATTCGTTGCTTATGTAAAAAGAGTTGGTTATAAAGATGATAGTGGCTATAACAGAAATGTCAGTCTGAAGATAAGAAATGTCTTATGCAGCAAAAATATGGTGGAAGTAGTAATGCAACAGAAAAACTGAAGATGGGAAAGGAAAATTTAAACCTCTTCACCGTATTTTTCCCCAAACATTGCAATAGCACCAGCTCTTTTTGCATCAGATAAAGGCATTACTTTTGTTTGAAGGTTTGAGGCATCACCAATCCATCTATTGACCAGTGCTTCGATTTCCAACAATTCATTTTCTAACAGAGGGCGATGGAAGTTGAAATCAAACCGAAGTCTGTCAAATGCCACCAAAGAACCAGCTTGAGATGTATCCTGGCCTATTACACTTTTCAGTGCTGCCTGTAGTAAGTGAGTTGCTGTATGGTGAACCTGCACATGAAAAGGTGCACAGCTTCATCCCAGAAGGCAAATTTAAACAGCCAAACCACATTCATCTTACTTATGTAGCATAAATGATGCAATGCCAAACAAGCAACCTGAGAATCAGATATGTAAAAAGATAGTGACAGAATCTGATCTTTGACACCTAGGAAGTATCCGTATAAAGACAAATTATTGCAACCTAGTACTATGATAAGATGTTTGAGATTCAAGAGCATGATAATCATAAGAACTCAGTTCGAGAATGAACATCCTTGATTATTGTATAATTCAACTGTGCATCTATTTAACCATATGGTTGTTTTGGCTTTACTTTCTTTTAAAAAAACTACAAATTCTGGGAGCTTGGAAATATACTTCATTACAGCTACCTCATATCTCTTTGAAAAATTAAGTCCGTAGATATAAAAGTAATAAACTGAACTCGAACAAAATTTGAGAAGAAAAGTCTTCAGTTTAATACTTTAGCCCGTTGACGTAAACCTTCATCAACAATAGCTTCTACTTCTCTTCCGACCTCTATTATTCCTTCCTTAATGGTTCCCTTGTGAACAAAAATATTTGCAAGAGACTTCTTGACATCTGTGATTGCTACAATGGCCCTCTCTTCCCTTCCTTCAGAACCAAAGGAGTACATAAAACCATTGTCGCCGATTTGTCCACCTGATTCAGCATAAAATGGTGTCCTGTCAAGTAAAATCTCGACATCAATACCTCCTGAAACTTGATTGACTGGGTTCCCATCCACTAGCAATCCTTTTACTACAGAAAGAGAAGAAAGATTGTCATATCCTATGAACTCAGTGTCTGATACACTTTGCATGAGCTCTGTTTCAGTCCCAACTGAGAGTTTAACTACATTATGTGCAGCCTGAGACTGACGCCTTTGATTTTCCATTTCTAATTCAAAGCCTTTCATATCAATACAGACACCTCTTTCTTCAGCTACCTCAGCAGTGATTTCCAAAGGAAAGCCATACGTATCATACAACAGAAATGCATCTTTACCCGGAAGACATGGTTTTTCAATGCCTCCATTATCTTGTGCTTTTAATATTGCATTATCTAGCAGCTGCTCTAACAGCTTCTCTCCTCTCTCCAATGTCTGAACAAACCGCGCTTCTTCTCTTTTCAGCTCCTCAAGGATTAGAGATTTCCTTGCTTTCACCTCAGGGTCAATGTTGCCGCTAAGTTCTATCACTTTCTCAGAAAGCATCGGTAAGAAAGTGTCATCCGTGCTTCCAGCATAATCAGCCTTCATGCCTAGTAACCTGCCAATACGGACAACTCTCCGTATAAGTCTTCTAACCACATAGCCTCTCCCAATATTTGACGGAATAACACCGTCAGAGATGAGAAAAACAATAGCACGCATGTGATCACCAATGACCTGGAAAACCAAGAAAAAAATATTCAAAAATGATTTAATGGGAGGGAGAAAGGGGAGAGGAAACATACTTTCATATTTGTCTTACTAATCTCATCCGCTTCAGAATAAGAGATTTTGGCCAATTCACATGCTTTCTCTATGATAGGGAAAATCAAGTCTGTTTCATAGTTATTTGAAACCTGCAAGAAAGCATTTCTTCTTGATGAAATAACTATACATTACCTAGATACATGCGAGATACACAAACAGCAGTACAGGAAATGCAGGATGACTGCATATGTATTAGGGGTATCTGAGGAAGAAATCAGGATCAGACTAGGCATTGAACAACATAGACTCAAATCACCAAGACGAAGCAAACACCCTAGTACACAAAATTTGTGGGTCACATTTAACTCAAGATAGATAAAAGACAAGAAATTCATGAGATTCCAAATAGAGTACAAGAATTAAGCAGTAGAGAAGACTAACCAACACAAAACAACATGCACTAAATGCAAAAGCGAAGAAAAACCATTTTGGTCACATTCATTGTGGATGTCTGTAGATGAAAGATGAACCTGATGCCTTGTCTACCTGGTCTGCTCTCGGTCAAAGCATTACGGGAACTCGAGTACAGCATAAGAGTGGGCTCTAGATCACCCTATACACAGCTAGACACACCAAAACTCACAATTCACATTTTTTAGAATAATTATAAATAATAACGTACCTATTGTTTCTTGTATATTGGGATTAGTTCCACACCATGTAAATGGGTTATCCTATATAAGGGGTGTGCAAACTATAGAACTAAACAAGCCATTAGCAGGGGCGGAACCAGGGGGGGCGGGCAGGGGCCATGGCCCCCCCAAAAAAAATAAAAAAATAAACATGCATATACATATATATACATATATTTGTAACTTATATTTATAATATATATCACATATGACGCATAAAAGACACATATGTGAAAGTAGTGTATTGGTTTGCAGCTGCACTCATGTACCAAAGGTCATGAGTTTGATTCTTGTTGTGGACATTATACGTTTTTTGGCAATAAATGCAGAATACAGTTATTATTAATACAATATTTCACATATAAAGACACAAAACTGAACATGGTGTAGTGGTTGATATGTTATTTGATGTACCAAAGGTCATGAGTTCAAACCTTACAATGAATATTTAGTTTTTGGCCCCCCCAACCTATGGGTTCTGGTTCCGCCACTGGCCATTGGTCTGCCTAATCACATGCCCTACATGATACTAGAACATAGGGTTTAGTCCACAGGACGAAAGCGTGGGAAGAGAGAGCTTTCAAGAGGAGTGGCTCCTCTCAACCTTAGGAAAACGCTTTGTCTTCTCCATCCCTACCCTGTCTCGATCTCCATTGTGTTGTCATCTCCCCCTATCTGTAAGGAGCTCTTCCTTCCATCCTAAGGAGAAATCCTCTTACCCTTCCATCTAAAGAGTCATCATCATCTTCAAGAAGGTGTCTGATGCCCGATGTATATATATATATATATATATATATATATATATAGATAGAGAGAGAGAGAGAGAGAGAGTCAGGCTAGAATACACTCGAGTGTACAGATCGCACGAATACACTCAAGTGTGTTTGCATATCAAGACTATTTTTTGCAAAATGCAAACCATTGATCT